>OU538833.1:15362500-15367500 GCA_912999785.1 Hydriomena furcata | reverse complement strand
CTAACCTAACCTAACCTAACCTAACCTAACCTAACCTAACCTAACCTAACCTAACCTAACCTAACCTAACCTAACCTAACCTAACCTAACCTAACCTAACCTAACCTAACCTAACCTAACCTAACCTAACCTAACCTAACCTAACCTAACCTAACCTAACCTAACCTAACCTAACCTAACCTAACCTAACCTAACCTAACCTAACCTAACCTAACCTAACCTAACCTAACCTAACCTAACCTAACCTAACCTAACCTAACCTAACCTAACCTAACCTAACCTAACCTAACCTAACCTAACCTAACCTAACCTAACCTAACCTAACCTAACCTAACCTAACCTAACCTAACCTAACCTAACCTAACCTAACCTAACCTAACCTAACCTAACCTAACCTAACCTAACCTAACCTAACCTAACCTAACCTAACCTAACCTAACCTAACCTAACCTAACCTAACCTAACCTAACCTAACCTAACCTAACCTAACCTAACCTAACCTAACCTAACCTAACCTAACCTAACCTAACCTAACCTAACCTAACCTAACCTAACCTAACCTAACCTAACCTAACCTAACCTAACCTAACCTAACCTAACCTAACCTAACCTAACCTAACCTAACCTAACCTAACCTAACCTAACCTAACCTAACCTAACCTAACCTAACCTAACCTAACCTAACCTAACCTAACCTAACCTAACCTAACCTAACCTAACCTAACCTAACCTAACCTAACCTAACCTAACCTAACCTAACCTAACCTAACCTAACCTAACCTAACCTAACCTAACCTAACCTAACCTAACCTAACCTAACCTAACCTAACCTAACCTAACCTAACCTAACCTAACCTAACCTAACCTAACCTAACCTAACCTAACCTAACCTAACCTAACCTAACCTAACCTAACCTAACCTAACCTAACCTAACCTAACCTAACCTAACCTAACCTAACCTAACCTAACCTAACCTAACCTAACCGTCGATCAAAAATTTTTATTTCTGCGAAAACACTTTATTTTCCTAGCTTTAAATATCTTCCCCTATTGCGTCTTTAGTGTCCCTTCATTGTTTCGTCTTTAGATCCTGTAATTTACGTAAAATTTTCACTTTTTCATTGAAAATTCAACTTTGTGTCAATTTTACGCGTTTTTAACGTGTTTTAATTAGTTTTTCCGCCAAACTTGTCGATTTCTTTCGCTGTTTCACCTCGAACACCTTCCTGCAGCTCTGCCGCGTGTACCTGCAAAGAAACAGAAAGATTAGAGACAAGAAAATTTAAAAAATCGCCCGCCCCCCCACCCATATTATCGTTACTAGGTAAAAAGCCTCTCACTATAATAAGGGAAAATATTCAAAGTAGTTATTTAATTAGTTCTAGTTATATATTCATAAGTAGCCGTATCGTACGGTGTAATAGACATTTTAAGCAATATTTTTAGTCACTTGTATAATTAATTATAGTAGATTTTAAGCCAAAATTTGCGTTTTTTCGTCGTTTTACCTATAGAGGACTGTAACTTTTTATAGGTAGAAGCTATCGTAAAGCTTGTTACTCGACTAGATAGGGCTTGAATCATGCCTCCTCCTGCCGAAACTCCGCCGCTTCCAGCTAGCGCGGAAGACGTTACAGACATCTCAACTTTTTCCGAAGTCGTTGGAAAGCTGGTCACAGCTATCAACGCGGCAGTCAACGACGGGAAAAGTGTAACGGCAGCTAACAAGCGCTTTATTTGCGTTGTGGCGGACGAAATTAGGCGAGCGACTCGCCTGCTCGCAACCCTTTCCGCAGCATCAGTTCCAGCTACTGTGCCACGGGAAGAAAATCTCCCAGGAAACATCACTCAGGAGATCGTTGCCTGCGTACGTGAGGAGATACGTGGGGAAATGGCCCAAATCAAGAAATTGGTCGCCACCCAAGCACGCTCTTACTCACAGGCAGCTCGCGGTGAATCTGCGTCTCAACCAGGCCGGGTCACTAACGGCCCCTCACCCCAACCTACAGTGACATACAATAAGCCAGCTATCATCGTTACTCCTAAAGGAGAAGCCAAGACCAAACAGGACACGATAGAGGCTTTTAAAAAGAGCATTAGTTTCCGGGCCTCCACCTATGCACCCGCGCGGGTACAGACCGTTTCTAACGGAAAACTTCGCGTGGAGTTTGACAGCTTGGAACAGTGCGAGGATACCCTCAAACGTCTCTCCAACTCCAAGCAGGTGAGCGCCGAACCAGCTCGCAAACTCAGCCCGATGATAATACTGAAAGGCGTCTCCAGGGATCTTCCTTCCGAAGATATAATAGGAGTCCTCAAGGAACAAAACGGTGAACTAACGGGTCTCATCACTGAAGAAGCGGATATGCGCCTGCGATTCAAACGCGATAACCGCAACCCGGCTTTGTACAACGCGGTGTTCTTGGCTAGCCCCCGTGTCTATCGAGTTATGATAGACATGGTCAGGGTTAGCCTCGACCACCAGCGCGTACATGTAAGCGACTTCTCCCCGTTTGTTCAATGCCACAAGTGCCTCCAATTTGGACACATGCGTAATAAATGCGACTCCATATTAAAGCCGTGCGCTCACTGCGCGGATACCACGCACAGTTTCGATAACTGCCCCCTCAGGGAAAAACCATTCACGGCCAGATGCGTCAACTGCATCACACACAATGACAAGTTCAACACCAAACTCGACATTAGACATCGTGCAAACTCTAACCAATGCCCCAGACTGCGAAACATGAGAGACAAAATTATAAACCGGGTTGATTATGGTTATTAAAAACCATATCAAAATAATTCAGTGCAACATAGATAAGTCGCGAAATAGCTTACATGAGTTTCTACGATCTTTCTCCACTGGAGATTGTCAAATCGCCTTGTTGTCGGAACCTTACGTTGGGTCCGGCAACGAACTTAAATCCATCAAGGATATCAACATATACCAATTTTCCAACGGCAATCGAGTGAAGGCTTGCATTCTAGTCAAGTCTGGGTTTGGATCCTTTTTGGGACTTACTCAATTTTCTTCGGCCAACTTGTGCGTGGTGCAGTTGTCCACTGCAAACGGCAACATTTATCTTGCGTCTACGTACGTCGAACCAGACGACGACACTTCCAACACTCTAGAGCGTCTTGACTACTTTTTAAAATCGACAGACAAATCACACCGAATCGTGGGAGGCGACTTCAACGGATGGCATCCTTCATGGGGCAGCACTGCCATCAATCGCCGGGGCAGAGATGTCATTGACATTGTCTATGGCAATGACATGTATTTATGTAACACCGGAAATACCCCCACCTTCGAAACCATCACTCACGGCCATCAACGCACTTCTATCATTGATTTAACTCTAGCATCGGACTCAATCTATGATAGAATATCGGAATGGCGAGTCAACCTAGACTTCTGCACATCATCCCAACACAACGCTGTGGAATTCAAATTAAACACCAATCACATCAAGCCTACACAAAATGACCACTTCTCTACTTTCCTCTATAAAGTCAATAAGGCTTGCTGGCCTATATTTAAAGATTCGCTTCACACAAACATGACATCCAGTGACATTCTGGATCGCGACATCACTGTCATGGATTCCGTGGAGCTAGAGACACTCATAGATGACATTACAAGCATTATCCATCTTGCTTGCACGGAATCTATGCACATTAAAGGCAACGGACATGGACGTCGCAAACCACCTTGGTGGTCAGACAAATTAGATATTATGAAGAAGGAAGTCATTGCTGTTCATCATAGGTTACTCACCGCTAAACGACAGGGAGCACCGCTGGAAGATATACTCGAAGAACAACAGAGTAAAAAGATCTTATATGCGAAGGAACTGCGTCAGGAATCAACCGCTAATTTCCGTGATCTTTGCGAAATGCAGACAAAGGAGAATGTGTGGTCTCTGACTAATAGGTTATTAAAGGAAACCACCCCTCGGCGCCCCCCCACCACACTGAAGATTGGTGATAAGTTTACTACCTCTGGTAAAGAAACAGCTCAGGCCTTAATCGACCACTTTTATCCGGATGACGCACCTGATACCGAGCCGAGGCATCATTACTTGAGAGCCATTCACTCAATTAACACCGAAGATGACCTTCCCTTCGCGGAAGAGGAACTTCTAGAATATCTCAAGTATATGAATCCTAACAAAGCTCCGGGAATGGATCACCTTACGGCCGACATCTGCCTTCAGTTCTCTTCTGCATACCCAAGGCTGATCACTGACATCATGAATAGGTGCTTAACTCTTCAACACTTTCCTAGTCAGTGGAAAATAGCCTATGTAAGAATTTTACCTAAACCAGGCAAATCGGACTACAGCGCTTTAGGGTCATTTCGACCAATTGGCTTACTACCAGTGTTCGGAAAGCTTTTGGAAAAACTATTTATCAAACGGGTAACTTACTGGGCGGAAAAACAAGGCCTTAGCAGCGAACTCCAATTCGGCTTCAGGGAACAGAAGAGCACTGTGCAGGCCGTTGAGAACGCCATCCAGAACATCAAGCAAGCCAAATCCGACAATCGACTTGTCTTAGCCGTGTCTCTTGACATAAAGGCGGCCTTCGACAATGCTTGGTGGCCCGCACTTTTTCACAGACTTCGACGTATGAACTGCCCCAAAAACATCTATGGTCGACAATGCTTGGTGGCCCGCACTTTTTCACAGACTTCGACGTATGAACTGCCCCAAAAACATCTATGGGTTGATAGAAGACTACGTTCGCGATAGAAAAGTCTTGTTGGATCATGCGGGGGTGCGGGTCAGTAAGCGTATGTCGAAGGGATGCATCCAGGGATCTACTTGCGGGCCAGTTCTATGGAACATTATATTAGACGAACTTCTGGAGATGAAACTACCTCCAGGATGCCATATACAAGCCTTTGCTGACGACGTACTCCTGACCGTTACTGCAAAGGATTCAAGAGAGTTAAAAAACAACGCTGAATGTACTTTAGCTCAAATCGTCGAAT
>OU538833.1:15342500-15357500 GCA_912999785.1 Hydriomena furcata | reverse complement strand
TAACCTAACCTAACCTAACCTAACCTAACCTAACCTAACCTAACCTAACCTAACCTAACCTAACCTAACCTAACCTAACCTAACCTAACCTAACCTAACCTAACCTAACCTAACCTAACCTAACCTAACCTAACCTAACCTAACCTAACCTAACCTAACCTAACCTAACCTAACCTAACCTAACCTAACCTAACCTAACCTAACCTAACCTAACCTAACCTAACCTAACCTAACCTAACCTAACCTAACCTAACCTAACCTAACCTAACCTAACCTAACCTAACCTAACCTAACCTAACCTAACCTAACCTAACCTAACCTAACCTAACCTAACCTAACCTAACCTAACCTAACCTAACCTAACCTAACCTAACCTAACCTTTTTTTTTTTTTTTTTTTTTTTTTTTTTTTTGCTTTACGGGCGGTAAAAATCTGCAACCAGATACCTAGTTTGTCCAGGGGCGACAAACTAGGTTATGTGAGGTTGTCGAGCACTCTGCACTCGACGACTCACTAAAAACGCCCGATGGCCAGCCTCGATGCATGTCGAGGGGCTCCGGGATCTCCATACGGAACGCACCGGTGCCCCTCTCGCATCGTTGCTAGGAGCATCGTCCCGGGAATGACACCCACTGCCACGCCCGGTCCCGCGCACTACGTACGCGGAGCTCACGACAGCACTTAACTTAAGCGCCATCGCCCTCCCGGGGTCCACAGGCGAGCAGCCGAAGCCCCCACTTCAGCCACTCACGGACCCAAACAGCAGAGCCGGCAACGCCGGACTCCACACCACGACTGGTGGCAAGGCCAAAAGCCAGAACGGCCACCAGTCACCATCCCGGTAGGGGCAGGCACCCACTGTCGCCTCCCCTCCATCCCAGAGTGGGATCAAAAAGATCCCACTCGGCGGCCTCGCTCCCGGCAAATCGCATGATCGCCAGGAGGAGGAGAGTTGCGGAGACGGTGCGTACACCGTCCCATCACTCTCAGATCTCCTGCCGCTGGTAATTTTTTACTGAGGTGTTCTTCCTCTCCATTCCCGTCTTGCATCCATCACCTCACATTCCTATCCCTTTCATTCTCCGCCAAAGAGATGACGACTCGTCGATCAAGTGGTGGGTTAACCACTCACTGATCGACGCATCGTCACCCTCGGCAGACCTTCCCACCTTCATCTACCATTCCCTTCCATACGGAGGCCTATAAGAGGCCTCACTACCTTCCTATTAACTGGCAGCTAGGCAAGTGCATCGCCCAAAACCACGATGAAGTCACCAAGCCGCCAGTCTGTGCCCCGTCGCGGGGGCCCCTCCCTGGGTGGGATCAGCCGTGTTCTAACCCCACCCACTTGGTTGGCCTCGCTCCCTACTAATCGGGCAATTGGCGTCAAGGCAAGTCAATCATGGCTCCCCGCCGCGATCAACAAGCCAAGACACCTACCCGACTTTCAGGAAGACGACCCATCCCTCATCTCTATCATCCCTCATCTCTATCATCCCTCATCTCTATCATCCATCATCTTGCCCTACCCTGGACGCTGGCAATAGAGCACCCCCTCTATTCCCTGCTCGGTTGGCTGTTGCTCACCGAGCACGTCCTGCTTCATCCACTGCGCCCTTTGCTAATCAAAGGGTCGCGCGGAGAAGCCTTCCCCACCCCCCTACCTCTCTCTCTTCGTGTTTTGTCCGCGCCGGTGTGCCAATACCTGAGACGTGCTCTTACGAGCACTATTGGACACACCGGTTACCGGTACCGGTTACCCGGTACCGGCTACCCCTATCCGCAGCCCGGGGACGCGCCACGTCGCAGTATCACCTCTGCGCCTGTAGGAACTCCATTCCTAGAGGTTCGTGGAACCTAACCTAACCTAACCTAACCTAACCTAACCTAACCTAACCTAACCTAACCTAACCTAACCTAACCTAACCTAACCTAACCTAACCTAACCTAACCTAACCTAACCTAACCTAACCTAACCTAACCTAACCTAACCTAACCTAACCTAACCTAACCTAACCTAACCTAACCTAACCTAACCTAACCTAACCTAACCTAACCTAACCTAACCTAACCTAACCTAACCTAACCTAACCTAACCTAACCTAACCTAACCTAACCTAACCTAACCTAACCTAACCTAACCTAACCTAACCTAACCTAACCTAACCTAACCTAACCTAACCTAACCTAACCTAACCTAACCTAACCTAACCTAACCTAACCTAACCTAACCTAACCTAACCTAACCTAACCTAACCTAACCTAACCTAACCTAACCTAACCTAACCTAACCTAACCTAACCTAACCTAACCTAACCTAACCTAACCTAACCTAACCTAACCTAACCTAACCTAACCTAACCTAACCTAACCTAACCTAACCTAACCTAACCTAACCTAACCTAACCTAACCTAACCTAACCTAACCTAACCTAACCTAACCTAACCTAACCTAACCTAACCTAACCTAACCTAACCTAACCTAACCTAACCTAACCTAACCTAACCTAACCTAACCTAACCTAACCTAACCTAACCTAACCTAACCTAACCTAACCTAACCTAACCTAACCTAACCTAACCTAACCTAACCTAACCTAACCTAACCTAACCTAACCTAACCTAACCTAACCTAACCTAACCTAACCTAACCTAACCTAACCTAACCTAACCTAACCTAACCTAACCTAACCTAACCTAACCTAACCTAACCTAACCTAACCTAACCTAACCTAACCTAACCTAACCTAACCTAACCTAACCTAACCTAACCTAACCTAACCAATTACTTGAGCGGCGTACCTACTTGCCTTGTGAGGTGAGGCGTTGCGTATCTACCTGAACTGTACTAGATATCTGTCATTTTTTGTGGTGTACTTTTACATCTATAGCATGGTAATAATAAAGAATAATATATAACATTGTGCTCTATTTGGTTTTATTGAATTTAATTGTTTGCAATATTAATTAGTGAGTTAAATATATATTTTATTGAGAGAGGTGAGGCGTTACGTATCTACCTAAGCTAGACATTTGTTATTGTTTTGTGGTGTACTATTACATCTATAGCATAGTAACAATAAAGAATAATACAATATATACTTTCATTACATATTTAATGAATTTAATTTTTCTGCAATATTAATTAGTAGGTGCCGATATATCTAGATTTTAATGAACTTAATGGTTCTGCAATATTAATTAGTAGGTGCCGATATATCTAGATATATATTTTCTTGGGAGTTTTATTCGAATTCAAACAAGTAACCAAAACTACAGTAACTAATACCTATTTATAAGATATCTACTAGTGTATCTACTACTATATCTATTTGGTTTCTCGATTATTAGGGTATACCTAATTGATAGTAACAATTAAGTACCTACCACATCTTGCTTAGGCCTATTTAGTCTATTTCCGCGTTTTATTAGCTATCGTTTTGCTTACCCAGTTCTCAAACGCTTTTGATAGCAACCTCAGAGAACTATTGCTCCTATTATTATCAAAGGGGTCAGGGAAGGAAAATAAAGTATAATATCTGTAATTGCGGTGTTTTTCTGGATAGTAGTCTTTGCCAGGTGGTGTAGGGGTAGGATTTAGGATTAGGATTAGGATTTAGGATTAGGATTTAAGATTAGGATTTGATAGGATTAGGCAATTGTAATTACATTGTTAAATAAATATTAATAGATAAAGTTAAAAATTTTACAATCACATTATTTACATATAGGTAGGAATAGGACTTTTGTCAGGTCGATCGGCGTCATGCCTACTAGGCCGAGGGCGTTTACAATGCCGAAGTCGAGGGCGGTTAGGCAGAACAGCAAGCCGGAGGATGCACCTGGGGCACCTGGTGAAGCGTCGGGATTGAAAACATCCAGTCAGCCTCCAACCCCGACCACATTGTTGGGCCCCTTGGGTCCTACGGGATTCTTTTCGCAGCCGCAGACCAGGTCCAATGCGAGCGGAACGGCTGGAACAAGGAGAACAGCGATGGACGCTCCTGTTAGTACCAAGTTGGTAGCTGACACGCCCCGACCAGAGCAGGGACAAGAGCGGCCTGAGACACCGTTGGCCGACTGGCCGGGTGCGCTCAACTCGGTAAGTAGTCTCCGGTCTAGGTTGGAGTCAACCTCCAAAAGCAGGGACGAGGAGGAGTCGAAGCTAGGTCAGCATGTGAGGGATGACTCGCCAACGCCGATCGGAGGTGACGTGGGGGCTGCGGTGGGAGTGGTGGGTCCTGAGGGTTCGCCGGAGAGCCAATGCCAGTTCTTGGAGCTTTCCATGATGTCTCTGGGAGAGGGTGGCCCCATTCACGAGGCCCCACGGATAGCTAATCTGCTCCTGAAAAAAACAATAGCGGAGTTAGAAAGGTCCCGCAACCTCAACAGGGACATCAAGGAGGCTCTTATGGCGGGGCTCAACGGGTTGTACGAGATGGTCGTTCGACTCACCGACTCCCGCAGTCGACACATCGCTGAGAAGGAGAGGTGTAAGGCTGACGCTGAGAGACGTAGTGCCCTTCAACAAAAGTTACATTCGGGTAAGTTAGAGGGCCTACACATGTACATGCAGACCAATCTGGACGAGCTCCGGCGAACTAGTGCCAGAACCGTCAAGGAGGCCGAGGCTACGCGTCGGATCGTACAAGAAATCAAGGATGCGCATGCGCAGGATGGTGGAGTGCTGAGGGCGGATGGAGGAGAGGGTCACAATAATAATAAAAATGATAAGGTGGACAGATTGGTGGAGGAAGTGCGCGCTCTGAGAGAGGAGTGCCGCCAACTTAAGCCGACTGGGGTAGCCTTCGCTCCTGATTTCGTTGAGTCCGGAGTCGGGACTCCCGTTCACTCCCGAGCGGAGTACGCGGAGAGGTCTCGGCTTGTCGATCAGAGTCCGGGCGACGGAACCGTGATTCAGGGGACTTCGGTGGGGGCCCACCAGACCCGATTCTCGTACGCTGCAGCTGTGGGAAATAGATTCCCCATTATTGTTGAGTCGAAGGACCCGACTCAAACCGGAGACCACATTATTACTGCAATCAAAAAGGGAATAGATGTTATAGGTTTGGGGGTAGGAGTTAATGGAGTCAGAAAGTGCAAAAACAGCCGAGTTGCTATCTCGCTAGAATCGGAGAGCGAGCGAGCGAAGATGGGCGAGGCTATCAAGGGGCTGGGGGATGACTTCACTGTGACGGAGCCAAGGGGTAAGAACCCCTTTCTTCGGCTCGGGGGGGTCATCTCCGAGCTCAGTGATGCCAAGGTCATCGAAGCACTCGTTCAGCAGAACAGCGGCTTGCTCCAGCACGTTTCTGAAAAAGATAAGGGAAACGTTAGGGTGGTCAGGAGAATTAGGGGGAGGAATGCCGGGCTAAATAGTATAGTTGTTCAGGTTAGTCCGACGGTTTGGGGGGCTCTAAGGGACCGGAAGGTACGATTGGGGTATCAGATGGTGTACGCGGTGGATCAGTCGCCTCTAATCCAATGCTACAGGTGTCTTGGCTTCTCGCATAGGGTGGCAGACTGCAAGGCTCACGAGCCAAAGTGCGGGCACTGCGCGGGAACTCATGACACCAGGGATTGTCCCAATCGCGAAGGTGCTCCGCATTGCACCAATTGTATGGCGACCAGGCGTGCCTCGGACTGCGACCATCCCGCCTATAGCTACAACTGCCCGGAGTGGAGAAGGTGGGATCGGATAGCTAGGCTAGCCGTTAGGTATTGCTGAGGGCACCGAACCTACCTCTCAACGTGTCATCAAGCTCTGGCAATACAACTTAGGTAGGGGAAGGGCGGCTACGTATGAGTGTATGAGGGAGGCCACGGTTGGGGGAGTGCAGGTTTTGTTGGTCCAAGAGCCTTATGTGGGAGCCAAAGCTTGCATGTCGGTTCCTACCGGGTGCAGAGTTATCCAGAGCGCGGCCGGTACTGTTGACAATCCCGTCCGGTCTGCAATCATCATCACCGATCCTAATATTAGTTATGTGGAAAATTCAAAATTTATTAGTCAAGACATTCTGGGGATTATTATTAAAATTGATAATTTAAAAATAGGTTTAATTAGTGTTTATTTAGATAAGGAATTAGATTTATTTAATTACATTTTTAAAATCAAAAGGATCGTGCAAAACATGAGAGCTGATGGGGTACTTATAGCTGGAGACTTCAATGCCAAGAGTCAGTGGTGGGGTTGCAGCGAGGAGGATGAGAGGGGTCTGGCTGTTATGGAAATGTTCGCTGAGTTGGGACTTGAAGTACTTAATCAGGGAGACAAGCCAACTTACTTTGCCTATCGTTCGGGCCAGGCATGCACGAGCATCATTGATGTCACGGCGTGCTCTGCTTCGTTGCTGGCTGGAGTCAGTAGCTGGAGGGTTGAAGAAAGGCGCTGCGCTCTGTCTGACCATCGGCCTATATCATTCACCCTTCGCTTACACACGAGGCAGGAATCGGCATCTGAGGGTGAGAATAACAGCACTAGGAAGTATAACATAGTCAAGGCAGATTGGACCGACTTTCGAATGGAGCTTGAGCGGGAATTCGTCAGACTTAACTTGGAGGAAGCGGTGAGAGAAGTTCAAGATAGTGAGGGAGTGAATAGTATTGCGGAGCAGTACACCGGGTGCATTGTTAGCGCTTGCGAGAAGGCAATACCCAAATTGCCTCGCAAGAGGGTTGGCAAAGCCTGCAAGTGGTGGACAGCGGAGCTGGTCCAGATCAAGGCGGAGATGGTGCGTCGTAGAAGGAGGATCGCCAAGGCCAATGTGCACAGAAAGCGGGTTGTAGTGGACCAGTACTTGGAGGCTAAAGCTGACTACAAAAAAGCCATCGAGTCCGCTATAACCAAGAGCTGGAAGGAGTTCTGCACAGGGGAGAAGCAAGAGACGGTTTGGGAGAGATCCTACCGTATAATGAAAGCCTGTTCTGTTCGGGTTCAAGACAGATTGCTCGAAGCCACCGACGGGACTACAATGAACGAGCGGGACTCGGCGTCACTGTTGGCCGACACCTTCTTTCCGCGGGATGAAGCGGACTCGGATACGGACGAGCAGAGGCTCCTCAGAGCGGAATCTGTTCGGCTGGCCGCTGCTACCAGGGAAGAGGTGATGGATGTCGTCGAGTTCACAGGAACAGAGCTGGAAGCAGTCACAAGAGCCATGAGTCCTAAGAAGGCTCCAGGAGGGGATGGGCTTACGCTAGACATCTGCCTGAGAGCCTACGTTTGTAACAAGGGCCTACTTCTAGCTTTGTTCTCGCAGTGCTTGAGGTGGGGATGTTTCCCGCGACTGTGGAAGACGGCCACTATAAGGGTAATCCCCAAACCGGCAAAGGATGATTATTCCAAACCTAAATCTTACCGACCAATTGGACTACTGCCGGTTTTGGGGAAGATGCTGGAGAAGCTGTTTGTGAACAGGCTGCAGTGGCAGCTGGGCAGTAGTGGCAGATTGAGCCCGATGCAATATGGGTTCACACCACGGCGTAGTACTGAAGACGCCCTATTTGACGCCATGGCCATGGTCCGAAGTAACCTGGAAGGGAAGAAGATAGTGGTCATGGTGTCACTGGATATAGAAGGGGCGTTTGATAACGCGTGGTGGCCGGCTATTATTAATGAGCTGTACGCTAAGGAGGTTGATCCGGGCTTGGTGCGTCTCATCCTCGACTACTTGCATGATCGCAAGATAAAGCTGCGCTATGCGGGAGAGACTGTGGAAAGATCCACTAACAAGGGCTGCATACAGGGTTCCACATGCGGACCGATCCTTTGGAATATTCAACTGGACCCCTTGTTAGAGCAGACGCAGTACGGGGGAGTTCGGGTGCAGGCCTTTGCCGATGATATCCTCATGGTGGCTGCCGCGGCTGATGGGAGAGAGCTGGAGGAGACTGTCAACCGGGCTCTGGAGATAATCATGCGGTGGGGGGAGAGGTTGAAACTTAGGTTTGCCCCGGGTAAAACTCAGGCTATATTGATTACCCGCAAGATTAGATTTCATACCCCAAGACTGGAGATGGCAGGTGCTGAGTTGAGCTATGGGGATAGTCTCAGAATATTAGGGTTGACCATTGACCCGCTGCTTAATTTTAGGAAGCATCTTGAGTTGATCATAAAGAAGGCTATAGCCTTCTATAAAGTAGTCTCAAGAGCAGCTAGAGCGCAGTGGGGTCTTAACTCCGATATTCTGAGACTAATCTACATAGCCGTGGTTGAGCCAACGGTCTTGTACTCTGCAAGTTGCTGGGCTGACATCTCTAAACGGGTTTATGTTGAGAAGTTGCTGAATAGCTTAACTAGATCTTTTGCTATTAAGATCAGCAAGTCTCATCACACTGTTTCATTGGTGTCATGTTTGGTGCTTGCTAGAGTACTACCACTGCCGATAAGGGTTAGAGAGCATGCAGAATTGTATAGAATAAAGAGAGGCGAACCACTTTCCTGTTTGCCTGGTCGAAGCGTGGAGATTAGAAGAAGTCCATTTTTCCTGCCTCATCCGGCTGAGAGAAAACGTGTCGAGTTCGGGCTTATCGGTTCGCAGGAGGATGCAGATGTTCTTGTAGATCGTGGGCCCGTTCTCTACACGGATGGCAGCAAGCTGGAGGGAAAGGTTGGTGCTGCAGTGTCCTGTTGGGCTGGGGGTGCGGAGGTTCAGCATGCTAGTTTTCGGCTAGAGGCCTTTTGCAGTGTCTTTCAGGCTGAATTGGCGGCGATACTGCGGGCACTGGAAATCGTAAACAAAAGGAACGAATTAACATGCAGCATCGCAAGTGACTCGAGGTCAGGACTAGAGTCAATAAGTGACCCAAACACCGTAAATCCTATGGCGGTGGAAATAAGGGACCGTATTGAAAATATAATTAGAACAGGAAGAGAGGTTACCTTGTTTTGGGTCAAGGCTCACTGTGGTATAATAGGAAATGAGAGGGCAGACGAACTTGCCAAGTATGCGGCATTGAATAATAGACAGCAACCCAAATACGACAAGTTTCCGTTGTCATTTGCTAAGTACTCCATCAGGCTTAACTCTGTAGAAGAATGGCAGCACACCTACGAGTCGGCCACAACTGGAGCTACAACAAAATTGTTTTTTAATAATGTCAAAGCGGCTCATAAAATACTAAGGACTATCACTATGGACAACTTTTTAGCGCAAATTTTCACTGGTCACGGGGGGTTTAAATTTTATTTACATAGGTTTAGATTAAGTGAATCTCCATTGTGCTCTTGTGGTTCTAACTGTTCACAAACCGTACAACATCTTTTGATCGACTGTCCTAAGTTTAACTTAGCCAGGTATGACTGTGAGAGCGCAATGGATGTAGATATAAGATTAGATAGTTTGAGTGCAATAATGGGTGATGATGATTGCAGACTGAAGTTTCTCAATTATGCGAAGACCGTTCTTCGCAGAATTGGTCAGGAAAACAATTCTTTCCTGGAATGATTGTTATCTTGTTGTTTCTTTGTTGTTTTTTGAGTTTAATTTTAAGCACTTATTAGAAAATCTAATTTGTTTCACACTAAATTAATTGATTTATTGAATTATTATTGAATGATTGAATTATCTGTTAGAAAATGGGAAAATATTTGAAAATTATAGAATTTTATGACAGCATAGGTATATTTTTTGTGTATGTCAATGTCACTATGCTGTCAAAGTGACATTGACATTCAATAACGTAAGGAATATTTTATTTTGTAAATTGTATGCATTGTATTTATTTGTGATTAATTATGATAAAAATAATTAGAATAATATAGTAATTTAAGGAAATCTATATTGAATTTATATTGTGATTTTATACTATTGTGTTAGGGACATATCTGTTGGGTTCGTTCGCTCTCGGGGATATTTGGGTTGCAATCGAAATTATTAATTATTTTTGTGTGTGTCAATGTCACTTTGCTGTCAAAGTGACACTGACATTTAATAACGTAATGAATATTTTATTTTATAAACTGTATGCATTGTATTTATTTGTGATTAATAATGATAAAAATAATTAGAATAATATAATAATTTAAGGAAATCTATATTGAATTTATATTGTGATTTATACTATTGTGCTTAAGGACATATCCGTTGGGTTCGTTCGCTCTCGGGGATATTTGGGTTGCAATCGATTGGAAAGTCGTTGTAATCTATTTATTGTTTGAGCAGGTGGACGAGGTCAATTGTAATCTATTTATTGTTTGAGCAGGTGGACGAGGTCAATGGATTATGGTCTTGTTTTTTGACCCCCTAAATCAATTGTAAAGTTGTTTAAGGGTTCAAAATAAGGTAATAAAATATACTGGAATTGTTTATGAATTTATTTAAAACGGGCAAATCATTGCATAAAAGCAATGAACACGTTATTGTTTTTTTTTATAATTGTTTAATATAATAATTAATTAATAGGTTAAAATTAAATAGTCTGAAAAAGCTACTTTAAGCTTTTCTCAATTGTAATAATATAATTAGAATTTAATGATGTTGCAAAATAATAGCAACAGGTAGGAAAAAAAAAAAAAAAAAAAAAAAAAAAAAAAAAAAAAAAAAAAAAAAAAAAAAAAACCTAACCTAACCTAACCTAACCTAACCTAACCTAACCTAACCTAACCTAACCTAACCTAACCTAACCTAACCTAACCTAACCTAACCTAACCTAACCTAACCTAACCTAACCTAACCTAACCTAACCTAACCTAACCTAACCTAACCTAACCTAACCTAACCTAACCTAACCTAACCTAACCTAACCTAACCTAACCTAACCTAACCTAACCTAACCTAACCTAACCTAACCTAACCTAACCTAACCTAACCTAACCTAACCTAACCTAACCTAACCTAACCTAACCTAACCTAACCTAACCTAACCTAACCTAACCTAACCTAACCTAACCTAACCTAACCTAACCTAACCTAACCTAACCTAACCTAACCTAACCTAACCTAACCTAACCTAACCTAACCTAACCTAACCTAACCTAACCTAACCTAACCTAACCTAACCTAACCTAACCTAACCTAACCTAACCTAACCTAACCTAACCTAACCTAACCTAACCTAACCTAACCTAACCTAACCTAACCTAACCTAACCTAACCTAACCTAACCTAACCTAACCTAACCTAACCTAACCTAACCTAACCTAACCTAACCTAACCTAACCTAACCTAACCTAACCTAACCTAACCTAACCTAACCTAACCTAACCTAACCTAACCTAACCTAACCTAACCTAACCTAACCTAACCTAACCTAACCTAACCTAACCTAACCTAACCTAACCTAACCTAACCTAACCTAACCTAACCTAACCTAACCTAACCTAACCTAACCTAACCTAACCTAACCTAACCTAACCTAACCTAACCTAACCTAACCTAACCTAACCTAACCTAACCTAACCTAACCTAACCTAACCTAACCTAACCTAACCTAACCTAACCTAACCTAACCTAACCTAACCTAACCTAACCTAACCTAACCTAACCTAACCTAACCTAACCTAACCTAACCTAACCTAACCTAACCTAACCTAACCTAACCTAACCTAACCTAACCTAACCTAACCTAACCTAACCTAACCTAACCTAACCTAACCTAACCTAACCTAACCTAACCTAACCTAACCTAACCTAACCTAACCTAACCTAACCAGGGGACGTATCCAATAGCGTCACCTGTGAGGAAGTCACATGCGAATAACCTTAAGTGACACCAATATGGTATTGTATTAAAATTCTAAATGTGAATCAAATAAAATAAGGAAAAAAAAAAAAAAAAAAAAAAACCTAACCTAACCTAACCTAACCTAACCTAACCTAACCTAACCTAACCTAACCTAACCTAACCTAACCTAACCTAACCTAACCTAACCTAACCTAACCTAACCTAACCTAACCTAACCGACAATCAAAAATTTTTATTTCGAATAATACAGGTTTAATTTCTGTGTTAAATCATCATCCCCTATTGTGTCTTACCACCCCCATATAGTATCGTCCCTATTTCCTGTAAAAACCTTCAAATTTTTAGTGTTTTAGTCGTTTTTCACCGTTTCTGTAAATTTATAGCATTTTTTGTTGAATTTTCGAAGTTTTTAATTCAAACTTGTCGATTTTTCGCGCTGTTTCTGCTCCAACATCTTCCTGCAGCTCTACCGCGTGTACCTGCAAAGAAACAAAACGATTAATCGCAAGAAAATTTGAAAATTGTCAAATAGCCTACCAAAAGTTCATATACCCAGGCCATACTTTGAAAATTTTCGACAATCAAAAATTTTTATTTCGAATAATACAGGTTTAATTTCTGTGTTAAATCATCATCCCCTATTGTGTCTTACCACCCCCATATAGTATCGTCCCTATTTCCTGTAAAAACCTTCAAATTTTTAGTGTTTTAGTCGTTTTTCACCGTTTCTGTAAATTTATAGCATTTTTTGTTGAATTTTCGAAGTTTTTAATTCAAACTTGTCGATTTTTCGCGCTGTTTCTGCTCCAACATCTTCCTGCAGCTCTACCGCGTGTACCTGCAAAGAAACAAAACGATTAATCGCAAGAAAATTTGAAAAATCGCCCGCCCCCCCCACCCATATTATCATTACCAAGGTAAAAGGTCTCACTCTGGTATATGGGACTTTATTATTAGTGGCTGTATAAATAGTTTTAAGAATTTATTCTAGTGTAGGACCACCGTACGGTGTATTAGGGACATCTATTGTAATTTTAATACGTTTCTTTAGATTTATATCCTAGTTTTAAGGGCAAATTACGTGTTTTTCTGTATATTTTCTTTTGAAGGCTGTAACTTTTTGTTGTTTTTAGATATTGTAAATATAATTAGTGATATCGATAGGGCTTGAACCATGCCTCCTCCCAACACCGGAACTCCGCCCCTCCCCGCTTTCGCGGAGGAGGTAGCGGATTTTAAAACCTTCTCCGATGTTGTCGGGAAGCTGGTGACGGCAATAAATACGGCGGTCACTGAAGGAAAGAGCGTCACGGCTGCCAATAAGCGCTTCATCTGCGTGGCAGCCGATGAAATCCGACGCGCCACCCGTTTGTTGTCGTTGTCGTCAGTGTCCGCTCCCTCGGCAGTGGCAACTCCATCGGCCAATACAGCGGAAACGGCACCTCCACCAGCCGTTACGCTTACGAACCGCCCGGAAGAGGCCACAATACCAGCCAACCTCACCCAAGACATCATCACGTGTGTCCGGCAGGAGATACGTGGGGAGATGGCTGAGCTGAAGAGCCTCATCAAGTCCCAGGCGCGCACATACTCTCAAGCAGCCCGAGGAGAGTTTGCACCCCAACCGGGCCGCGCTACTGTGTCTGGTCCCACACCGCCACCTATTGCGAACCATAGCAAACCTGCGATTATTATAACTCCCAAATGCGCCGTCAAATCTACACAGGATAGCATTGAAGCCTTCAAAAAGAGTATCAGCTTTAGGACTTCTACCTACGCTCCTGCCCGTGTCCAAGCGGTCTCAAAAGGAAAGCTCCGTGTGGAGTTCGACAACATAGAGCAGCGTGAGGAAACTCTGAAGCGTTTGTCGAACTCCCAGCAGGTCAGCGCTGAACCCGCCCGGAATTTGAGCCCCATGCTCATCCTTAAGGGAATCTCGAGAGACACTCCATCTGAGGAAATCATTGGGATACTGAAGGAACAGAACCAAGAACTTAGGGACATCATCAAGAATGAAGAAGATTTGCGCCTCCGCTTCAAGCGAGACAATCGCAAACCCACACTCTACAACGCGGTGTTCCTGGCTCGCCCTCAAGTTCATCGCACTATGATGAACATGGTCAAGGTGAGCCTGGATCATCAGCGGGTCCACGTGGACAACTTCTCCCCGTTCCTTCAGTGCCACAAGTGCCTTCAGTTTGGTCACTTGAAAGGCAAGTGTGCCTCCACCGTAGCACCGTGCGCTCACTGTGCGGCTACCACTCATTCCGTGGACCAATGCCCCCTCAGGGCCAATCCCTTTGCAGCTAAGTGTCTCAATTGTACCAGCCACAACGACAAATTCCGTACTAAACTAGACGACAGACATGCGGCTAATTCGAACCATTGCCCGAGACTTCGAAGCATGAGGGACAAGATCCTCAGCCGGGTCGACTTTGGCTTTTAATTAAACAAACATTGTAAATTCAAATAGTAACTTCAAAAACTTTATAGGAACTTTATAACTTAGTAGGGACTTTGTAAATTCTTTTGTTTTATTTTAAATTTCATTGTGTGTAAACTCCAATTGTGACCATGTCTCTAATTATATATTTTTATTAAATATGATCACTGTATATAGGGGTCTCCGATCGGGTCGAGTATCCAATAGCACGGCCTGAAAGGAGACCAATCTTACCTATCTTACGCATGCCTTAAAAGTGATCATATTTTATGAATATGTATGCTTTGAGCTCGGTCTTAACTTCATTACTTTCATTATTGTATTCTATATTCTTTAATCTTGTGTCGTATAATTTTGTGTCTTTTGTTTTTATATTTTATTATTCCTAATTACATATATTGATTAAGCATGATCTCTGTATATAGGGGCCTCCGATCGGGTTAAGTATCAAATAGCTTGCCCGAAAGGAGACCAACCTTACCTATTTTACGTTTACTTAAAAGGGATCGTGCTCTGTTAATATGTGTAATTTAAATGTGTATCATGTATTTTGTGTCTATTTCTCTTTTTTTTTTTTTTTTTTATTGTACTCGTAGTCTATTTTATGGTATCTGTATATAGGGGTCTCCGATCGGGTTAAGTATCAAATAGCTTTCCCGAAAGGAGACCAACTTTACCTATTTTACAAGTTTTCTTTTTAAAGGTACCATATATTATTCTGTAATTTATTCTAAGTCGTATTTATTGTCATTGTATTTTACTTTGTATTGTTTTATTTATTGGGTTCTCTATAGATAGGGGTCTCCGATCGGGCTAGTATCAAATAGCTTACCCGAGAGGAGACCAACTCTACCTATCTACGCTCTGCTTAA